>OY998258.1:21960000-21967500 GCA_963922045.1 Persicaria maculosa
GTAAGGGGACTATGCTGATGAATCTTCATGATGAGCCATCGTTTGATCTTTTTGGTTCTGATCCTTCTTTCCAATCTCAAAAAAAATCTACTGAAGAAGAAATTGCCAAAGATTTTACCAAGTCTGATCAGTCTGCACAAAAGGGGTTTGTACCTACACCCAACTCCAATGCCGATGAGTAAAAAGATATTAGAGATGCACCGTCTGTTGTCAATGGTGTAACTGGTGTTCCTTCCTCTGTTGTCGATATTGCCAAAGAATATTCTGGCGGAGATGCCGCTTCTTCTTTAGGTATATCAACATCAAGTGACATTCAGTGTGCAACTTCTAAAGTGTTTAAGAGGAAGCACAAGTCTCCTGTTGCCATGCCTTTACGTAGATCTACTAGGGGTTGCCCTGCTGATCAAATTGAGAAAGAGGGTTTCAAAACCTGCTGATTCCTTGAAGAGTCCTTACTATTCTAGGGTTGTTGATGTGAATGAGCGTGTGTCTGACATTGAGCGTTGCATTTGTGCATATTTGTCTAAGAAATCAGCTTCTGATGTGTAAGTCTCTTTTTTCCTTTTTTTTTTACTTTAGTTATTTTACTATATTTAAGTTTCTGTGAGTTATACTTATTTATTATTATTTGTTTTTTGCCTATTGTAGTGAAGTTCTTTTTAAGAATTCATCTGTTGTAGTTATTAGAGCTGATTTTAAATCCCTTGAAGAAGATTTTGAAGTGGCTCTCTCTGTTGTGACTGCATGGGCTTCTGTCCTTAATTATAAAGAACAATACAAAAGTGTTGTTTCTCCATCAAGACTTTTTTTTATCACTTCAGGCTTTCGTAAGTTATATTTTTCTTTTTCATTTTACCTATCATTTGTTTCTATTTTTTAACCATTCTACCTGTGTTTATTCCCTTGTTCTTTATTTTTTATTTTTTTCCAGCAATTTGTGTAACGGCCCGGGATTATGATTCCCGAGTTACGTTTCGAGGGATGAAACCCCTCGTTAGGATCTTGCGCCCCGAGTACAGGTTGAAGGTTTGAAATCGAAGATGTGCAGTTTAAAGTGGGATTTCGCACCCAAATCCGGAAGGTCCGTTGGGGACCCCGGGGTAAACCCATGTACCTGTCCTAAGTCTACAACGCAGAAAATCCGTTATCATGCAAAGGGCATAAGTTCTGAAAATGATACAACCACTGTCACGGCAGAGCCGGGTCAAAACAGAGTACAATTAGGGAGACATCCCAAAAGCATGAATCTGGTGAAGTCAGGTTTCAAACACTCACTCTCCGCCATAAGAATAGACCCCGTCATAACAGCACAAAATCAAGCAGCGTATCGGGTACCTGAAACTATACCACCAAGTCAGGCCAAGAGTCCGCCCGCGGGTCCTCTGACCGCGCTGAGGACATATAATACGCCTATACCTAGAATAAAGGATGCCTTCATGCAGTACTGAAATCTTAACCACACTATCATGCTCCTAATTCATATATGTAGAATATTAAGTAAGGCCTTAACAAAGAATACCAAGTGGTATATCCCTCTTCTACCACCACCCCTCTTCCAGATAGGGTGGACATTGGCCAGTTCGATACTATAGCATATCAAATCTCATCATCATATCGCATCTCATGTTCATCTCGTATCTCATGCTCATCTCGTATCTCGTGATATATATATATATAACTCAAGGAGGACAACACCCGATGAAACTAGGCTGCCCTATGACCCTAGCAAGGACTCTAGGACTCTAGGACTCACAGATAACGACCGTTCTTTATTCAAACGCATACAGAATAAGAATGCTCATTCGTAAGTGCAATTCCTAAGCATGATACTACATGGCATGCTCTTATGCATATAAAACACCTACATACTATATGACACATCAGGCAGGAGGTACTGGTTACTGAGTAAGCCCCGGAGGTACTTACCTGGATAGCAGATTGGCAACAGAAGAATCCAGCACACAATAGTCACAATCACAGAGTATCACCTAGTACAAAATGGAATATACATAAGTCTACATCCAACTATTAAGCACTCAAGCACACCTCAATCAATAGAACAAGTAACATATTATGAAAGTCATTTCATCGCATCATCCGCTCCTCAAGACCACATCGTTATTCAATCAATTCCGCATGTTCATATACATCATTTCCGCATATACCTCAACGGTTCATCAAAATCATAAGACATAATTTGTGTGATATAAAATCCTACTAGATCGTCATAATTATTCAACATTTAAACTCATATAATAATTCACCACAAGTCATGCTATTAGTCATACATATCATATTGTTAGTCAAACGATCATATTATCATGTTAGTTAGTAATCGAATAAGTCTTATTCCCAAGTTAGTTTCAAAACCGTTTCAAATCCTAGTTAAATAGTTAAGTATTCCGACCCTTGAAAATACTCGCTAAATTCCCTTTTAAATTTATTTATTAAATTACTTTCCGATCTTTAAAATTCTTTTTCAAATTACTTTTAAAATCTATAAGTCCAAATAATATATTTTAACCCCCAATAATATTATATTCTATTTTAAATATCATTAAACTTTTAAATAAGTAAACGGTTAAATCCGAACCGAACCAACCCCATTTAAACCCAACCGAACCCAACTAATTAATCCCACCCGGTTAACAAATACGGAGTAACACATAATATATATACATATATAAGTTAGTAAAAAGGTGGGCCCTCCATGTGCCAAGTCGGCCATCTCCTTCCCGAAATAAAAAATGGAGATCCCACGCCCACGCCTGTAGCAGCTCCCGTCGCTGCGCCTGGTCGACGCCGGTTAGCGCGCTCCTCAGCCCCGCCGAGCTCCTTCACAGCTGCACTCGCCCCCGCCCACAGCCCGCACCCGCTCATGCTCCCGAGTTCTCCCTCGCAGCCGCGCTCGACTCGCACTCACGCTCGCCTCGCTTGACGCTCGCTTGCTCACCGCCACTCTCGAGCTCACCGGACCTCTCGAGTTCACCCGATGCCCCGCACTCAGCTCTCGCTCACCCCCCGATTAATCTAAGCATCGAAAAAGACTAAAAAGAACGAATTGAAACGAGGATAAATTCGGAGCTCACCGAGAGGGATTTTTCGCGACTTCGGAGCTCTCGATCGGAGTTTTGGGCTTCGTCGGTGGCTCGCGATGGCTCGTCGGACCTGCTTCGGACATGGGTGAGTATGTTGGTGGAGACCGAAGGCGATTTCGATCAGAAACGAAGGAGAACGATTTCGTCAAATTTTATATTCCGGTCAGAATTCGCCAATCTAGTTTTTAATTTGATTTAAATTCATTTTTAATTTCCTTTTTCCGAAAAATTAGGATTTGAAAATCCGAGCCTTTACATCATCCACCTCTAAAAACAAGTCTCGTCCCCGAGACTAAAATCATTTTAACATAGGGGATGAAGTTTGAAATTGGTGAGTCCAAGGATCATGGCATTGATCCCGTAAGCACCTCATAAGTGCCCCTATGAGATCCTCACAGTACCGTTGTCGTGATCATAATATTCCCAATAGACCGTAACAAGAATGTAATATGGGCCCCTACCACATCCTTACTCCGACTTCTTGGTCATATCATAACTCAGTTTATTGTATCCACTTCGTGGCGCGTTATAATGAAAACTAGTGTTGCATTAGTTTCTTAAAATCCAAGTTAGTCTCTTTTGAAACACCATTCAAAATTTCAAGTTCGACGTTAGTCAACATCATTTCCAACTTCTCCGTTCATCCTACCATCCACCTCTAATGGCTAATCCCATATTTTCTTCTTAGGTTCCAAGTCAGAATCAAATTTCAATAATTCAGCTTCCATCATTTATATCATCAAGGATCGTATATATAATTGCAATCATATCTCACGTTTAATAGCATGACATAAACACGTCAAGTACAGCCGTATACCATAATATATCTAGCATCGTATCGTCCATGTAAGATTTATCACATCATCTCACATAAGTGACACACCATATCAATCAGATAAGCCCGTCATATCAAATAGATAAGCCCATCATATCAATCAGGTAAGCACATCATACTCATTTTACTGTCAAGCGTCATCACATTAGAGACAAACAAGTACTTCCGTACACTAACATCCCATCGAGTTCAAGGGATAACTATGTTAGTACTAATAGTTCACTATTGTTAACGCCAATACATCATAGAATCAACATCGTCTATAGCATAGAATTCGCACCACATTCGTCCCCAAGTAAAGCGTACGCTAGATCACATCCTCAAGAGAACCTACCTATAACTATCAATCATGACAAGACACGATCACTACCCATCAGCTCTTGCATTAAGATCAAATTCACTGAGGTCTACCAACTCAATCCACTACCAGTTCTAGGCACCATTGTATCTTGCTCACATACAACCCTTCTAGCCTCATAACTATTCGCAATCAAGGCCGAATACCCAAACCAACTACTAGGTATCCCAACTCCTATGCCATCAAGCCATCTAAGGGCCAATCCAGTTCGACATCCCGATCTCAAGTCCTACCTTCCACTCGACTATTTAAAACTATCTCTCAGAGTTCCCAAATCATAAATTTCCCTCATTCCGACAAGATGAACAACTCGATCTACTACAAAGACTCCACCTGAACATCATCCCCCAAAGAGATATCTCGAATCACCTTGCTATCCTGATTATATTCCATGCACCACTGACCACTCTCACTAACCATCCACCTCTAAGAATCCAACTCATACCAATCATCTCACACATGTCACTCTCGGCCAACTCTAATGCAGAAATCCATCTCGTGCTACTCACAACCACGAATTACCAAGACCCTCATCACCAACGCCTATCCTCAAAGACCAACCACTTATTTTACCTACTCATCCCATTCCAGAACTCACGAAACCTGAACCACTCATGACTCCTCAAGCTGACCTACCCTAGATCCTCTTCCAATCATTATCCTAATTTACCTCAAGTTACCACTCCTTAACCTCGACCATTATCCCCAACGAAACCTTATGTCACCCTAGCTCGAATTACCCATAACATCGCAACTTTACCAATTCTCCCATGATTTTCCAACCGATAGAATTTCCACTGAACTCCTATGACATCCTCGTCCGAATTTACTAAGTACCGCAACTTCACCAACCTTCTAAAATTTATTATCCTCTAGCGTCCTCAATACCTTCTGCTTTGCCTAGTTCCCAAATCCATACTCATAAACTCCCTATCTCAACCTTAAGCGCACAGTCTTACTAGGAATCTCAACTACATCATTGCCTAGCTACCAGCCTTTCCTTAAAGATTCATCACACATCCTCAAATACTTCAATAGCCACAATAACATCCACTCATAAATCCCGAGTCATTCCCTATGCTAAAATCCTCCAACAACGCAGCTAGAAATCCTTCACTCATAAATTTCCCAAACATTACCAATCCTACCTAAATAACCCCAAATACTCATCACACGAACAACCCTGATATGAACAACCTAATATCCCGATCGATAATTTACCAAGCAACCTCATACTAATCTTCCTTGGAATTTCCTCAACCTCACCCCTTACCGAAATTGCTCCCACTCACAGTACACACCACCTAGTCCCAAATTCTACGATTTCTCAGACGTTCCTTAACCGATCATCCTCGACTCCGCCCACGATCCGCTCCTAAACTATCTAGACATCTTCCTTGGCACACCAATCCGTCTCACAACACCTCCCTTCAAGAATCCCCTGATCAACTCCTAGCTCGCCCATCCACCTCTAGAACTATCCTAACTACCTCTACCCAGACCCGATCTCAAGATCACCCTAAAGAAGCTAGTCTAGACCTCAGCCAACCACTATCTTATACTACCCGCACATACTACCTGCCTAGACTACCACTTCTCACTAGGACATTCCCTCGAAGCCTCGCCATACTACCCCACTCCTCAACTAAGACCTGCTTGGAGCTCAACTATACTCACTGACCACTATCTCCGACCAGTCTCAACTCACTCAGCTCTACCTAAGTTAATGCATCCATCCTGCACACCCTCTCGCTCATCTCATGACCAAGAACAAAGACTTCAATCCCTCTACCACTTTCCGACCTAGCTTACCGAAGAATCTCACGACTCAAGCTCAAGAATAAAGCACTCCCATACATATAACCCATAACCTACTCACCCGCAAGTCAGTATACCAAGCACCAAGGCACATCGTCATAGAAACAAGTTAGTCAGGCAATCATTGCTACCAATTCAGCACATCCGTCATCACACATTCAATTATGTCAGTTCTAGGCCTATCACAAAACATCAATTCCGATTAGTATAGAAGAATCCACGATTTGAATTAAGAACATCCTTCCCTGAGTCATCTAAGAGCATCACGTACGCGGCTACCATCTTTCAAATGTATTCGTCCATTGTATACTTCTGGCGACGTCAGTCCTGTGGTCTATGGGTCATGGACCCATCACACTTCCGTTGCACTGCTATGGTGCTACTTGGTGGTCGGTCCTTTCTTGCATGTCGACGCTCATCGAATGATTGCAAGGGTTAGAAGTTACGGAGATAGGGGAGAGACAAGGGCGGACGACACAACTTCCTTAAGAGTTCAGACATGGACCAGGACTAGGGACGACGAGACCAAGGAGAAGATCCTAACCCGAGAGTTACAACGATGCCCTTATAATTGTGGCACGCAACTACGCAAGCACATAAAAATCAAGAGATATCATCACATTATTTCACACTAGTATGCACCTATCTCAAGGGATATCGATTTATGCATTCATAACATGTTCATATAATCATCTTTATGTGTGCGCAGAACAAGCTAGCAACCTATCATTTAATTCACCAATCATGCTTGAGAGACTAGGAACATGTATGCACAGACTAACATGGGACATATATGGCATAAGTTATGCAAGACCTAGCAAACATCACAGGATATCATATGCACGACTTATCACTCAATTTAGATACACACATAAGCAAGTCATAATATTGCGAGATTGAGGCAAGCATGCTAAGATGCACCCTAAAAATCATGCTAAGGGTATGGTCAGTTCATGCAGGGTTGGTATAGCAACTATCTCATCACATACATCCATATTCACATAGTAAGACTAAGATGTCACACAATCATATGAGGCCTTTTAACTGGGAGGTATATATCCTACATGATACTAGCAATACTTATTAAACATGTACACAATCATGAGGTCCAATGAGGTTCATCTGGCATGCTAAGTCATCCAATTCACGTTTTAACATACAACGAGAGTTGAGCACACTATCATGGACCTAGTTCATAGGGAGACGGTAATCATGGGGATTCAATACATACGACACATACATCTACTGATAAGTGCAACCATGCAAGGTACCAGGCAAGTCATGCTGAATTATACCAATATACAATTTCATGAAATCACAAGGAGACTATCATTATAACTTGACAGAATTCTCTAAGGGCAATCACCGACTCACCACCCAGTTTCCTCGTG